>OX467116.1:26108033-26111523 GCA_950106695.1 Biston stratarius | reverse complement strand
GACCGACTTGCGCTACCTCACCTACAAAGCCTAGCCCGAAGCACTCTATCATTGTGTCCTCCGACGACGTAATGGACACTAGTGACACGGTGCTCGGAAAGGTTCGAGAAGCCGTGGAAGCGAGAACCACCGGGCTCTGTGTCACTAGAGTCCAAAAGGTAAAAAATCAAAGAGTCGTCCTCAGTTGTTCGAGCAAGACGGAGCTGTTAAAGGTGACGGAGAGGATTACGACCAAGGACAAGGGCCTCAAAGTAGAGGAGGCAAAAAACAAGGACCCCTTGGTCATGATTAGAAACCTCCTCACCTTTAACAAAGACTCGGACATTTTGTCGTCTCTCAGGTCCCAAAATAAAAACCTCCTTAGGGACCTGACAGACGACGAAATTAGGGCAACGGTGAAATACCGAAGGAGGGCGCGGAACCCCCACGAGAACCACGTCGTTCTGCAGGTGTCGCCTAAATTGTGGCTGAGGTTGACCGAGGCCGGAAAGATCCACGTCGACTTGCAGTATGCGGTTGTGCAGGATCAGTCGCCGCTCGTCCAGTGCACGCGGTGCCTGGGGTATGGGCACGGGCGCAGGCAGTGCACAGAGTCAGCCGACCTGTGCAGCTACTGCGCTGGCCCACACCTTCGGGCGGACTGCCCGGCACATGCGGCGGCTGAGACTGCGACTTGCCGCAACTGCAAGTTGGCGAAGTACGCCGAGGTCGGCCACAATGCCTTCGACTGGGAGTGCCCGGTACGTAAGCGATGGGACGCCATAGCTAGGTCTAGCGTGGCGTACTGCTAAGGTACTGGGCACCGTAGTAATCACAGTCGACAGGGTGACGCCTGCAAGCACTGGTGGTTTCGTGGGGGTTTCGAGTGTTAAGATGGTGAGAACCAAGCATGCGGGTCTCTCTCCGCACTCGATGTCATTCGCGTGCGGGAAGAGATCAACATGTTATGCTTTGGTCGGTGAGACAGCACCACGCTGCCGAAGTGTCCTGAAAACACGCGGCCGGATGCGTTCTGAAAACTACACGTTGACGCGAACCGTACCCACATCGTGGGGGATGAAGGACGGAATAGAGTTCAGGACGCACCTGGCCATGGTAGACATAACGGCAGCAAAGATACGATTTGTAGGGAATAAGGTCTCATGACGCTGGGCGTCATGAGTCTTATTATTGTATGTAAATAAGGGAAGGTGCGTGCGACTCTTAATTATAAATAATTAAGAGTTATGCACGCACGTGGATAAGCTGGAAAGAAAACTGTTTTTCATCACTAAAATAAGCATACATAGCTGACATAAATATAAGTTCTTAACAAAAATTTTAAAATAATAATAATAATACAATTATATACAATTTTAATTAATCTTAATACATATTTTAAACCAATTATAATAATACTAAACATAGGGATAATTTTAAAAATATACAATTTTAATCATTTGACAAGAATAGTTCAATACATAAATACTGATAAACATAATATAAAACTTAATATGGACTATTTTAAACATAAAAACTTTAATTCTAGGATAATAAATAAGATTCAACAAAAAATTTTTTTTTTTGTAAACTAAAAGTTATATTGGAAATCTAATGTAATACAATAAAATTTCATGATGCTACTATTGTAGCACTAGTTAAAATAAACAAATATAAATGATAAACAACCTAGATAAAGTCTCTGACACATATCAGAGGAACATTGGTGGAGGAGGACGGCAAAAAAAAAAAAAAAAAAAAAAAACATAACCTAACCTAACCTAACCTAACCTAACCTAACCTAACCTAACCTAACCTAACCTAACCTAACCTAACCTAACCTAACCTAACCTAACCTAACCTAACCTAACCTAACCTAACCTAACCTAACCTAACCTAACCTAACCTAACCTAACCTAACCTAACCTAACCTAACCTAACCTAACCTAACCTAACCTAACCTAACCTAACCTAACCTAACCTAACCTAACCTAACCTAACCTAACCTAACCTAACCTAACCTAACCTAACCTAACCTAACCTAACCTAACCTAACCTAACCTAACCTAACCTAACCTAACCTAACCTAACCTAACCTAACCTAACCTAACCTAACCTAACCTAACCTAACCTAACCTAACCTAACCTAACCTAACCTAACCTAACCTAACCTAACCTAACCTAACCTAACCTAACCTAACCTAACCTAACCTAACCTAACCTAACCTAACCTAACCTAACCTAACCTAACCTAACCTAACCTAACCTAACCTAACCTAACCTAACCTAACCTAACCTAACCTAACCTAACCTAACCTAACCTAACCTAACCTAACCTAACCTAACCTAACCTAACCTAACCTAACCTAACCTAACCTAACCTAACCTAACCTAACCTAACCTAACCTAACCTAACCTAACCTAACCTAACCTAACCTAACCTAACCTAACCTAACCTAACCTAACCTAACCTAACCTAACCTAACCTAACCTAACCTAACCTAACCTAACCTAACCTAACCTAACCTAACCTAACCTAACCTAACCTAACCTAACCTAACCTAACCTAACCTAACCTAACCTAACCTAACCTAACCTAACCTAACCTAACCTAACCTAACCTAACCTAACCTAACCTAACCTAACCTAACCTAACCTAACCTAACCTAACCTAACCTAACCTAACCTAACCTAACCTAACCTAACCTAACCTAACCTAACCTAACCTAACCTAACCTAACCTAACCTAACCTAACCTAACCTAACCTAACCTAACCTAACCTAACCTAACCTAACCTAACCTAACCTAACCTAACCTAACCTAACCTAACCTAACCTAACCTAACCTAACCTAACCTAACCTAACCTAACCTAACCTAACCTAACCTAACCTAACCTAACCTAACCTAACCTAACCTAACCTAACCTAACCTAACCTAACCTAACCTAACCTAACCTAACCTAACCTAACCTAACCTAACCTAACCTAACCTAACCTAACCTAACCTAACCTAACCTAACCTAACCTAACCTAACCTAACCTAACCTAACCTAACCTAACCTAACCTAACCTAACCTAACCTAACCTAACCTAACCTAACCTAACCTAACCTAACCTAACCTAACCTAACCTAACCTAACCTAACCTAACCTAACCTAACCTAACCTAACCTAACCTAACCTAACCTAACCTAACCTAACCTAACCTAACCTAACCTAACCTAACCTAACCTAACCTAACCTAACCTAACCTAACCTAACCTAACCTAACCTAACCTAACCTAACCTAACCTAACCTAACCTAACCTAACCTAACCTAACCTAACCTAACCTAACCTAACCTAACCTAACCTAACCTAACCTAACCTAACCTAACCTAACCTAACCTAACCTAACCTAACCTAACCTAACCTAACCTAACCTAACCTAACCTAACCTAACCTAACCTAACCTAACCTAACCTAACCTAACCTAACCTAACCTAACCTAACCTAACCTAACCTAACCTAAC